>JAJJWW010006874.1:0-25299 GCA_023531295.1 Papaver armeniacum
TAGTTGTTCTCGACTAGTTTCCTCCTGATTGGAATTCTCTCGATAGATGAGCAAACCCAATGTCTTATGAGTTATGACACATTTTGCATTCGAGGATGTCACGTAATAAAACTAGCAGAAAAAAGGATTAGAAACTAAAGGACAGATCGAGGAAGGAAACCCGTAGAAGAGGGAATTAGAAAACACGTAGCATGCCGATAAAAAAAAGAAAAAAAAAAAACGTAGCATGCATTGGAGTAGTACCTGGGCCGAAAATAAAGTCTCACTCTAAATTGCTTTCCTCTTTCCTCTGCTGCTTTTTGCCCAAAGGAAATGAAAATCCTAAACTCTCTCTACCCTTCTTCCTTTTGTTGGTCCCACTTCATCATTTCTGTCTCCCTCGTGGGTCCCATAGAGTCTCTCCACCGTCACCCTCCCGGTCCTCCCACAAAACATTTCTCTTTCTTTTCTCCAAAATCACAATTTCATTTCTTGAGGTCCTCCTCTGTAATTCAAATTTTTCGATCCTTCACCTCTAAATTCCTTTATCTATTTCTCTGTTTTTGACATGTTTTCTCTCCTGCAATAACTTTCTGTTTCCTCCTCCCCATATTTTTTCCACCTCATTTTTCATTAAGAAAACAAAGAATCTATACAAACAGAGGAATCATAGAGAAACTTTATACATCTTCAATATTTTCTCTCCTTCTTCTCTCATATTTTTTACCAAGAGAGAGAGAAAGAGGAGAGAAATCATCTTTGGTTCTCAATCTTAAACAACCCATCTCATCATCGTAGGTACAAAATCAAACAAAGGGTGATTGAATCATTATTGTATGTGAAAAGAAAAGAAAAGGTAAATGATGATTTAAACAACAAAACATAGTAACTTAACGGCATTGGAGTGATGATGCATCATCTGGTGGTGGTGGTGTTGCATTAAAGAAAGGCCATGGACCGCCCACAGATTCCATTTTGATAGAATATGTAACAAACATGGGAAGGCAATAAATGCTGTTCACAGAAGAATTCAGGTTGTCTAGATGTGTGGCAAGAGCTTGTAGGCTTGTTGGGCTAATCTCATTTAAGACCTAATTTAAAGGGATCTTTTACACCTGATGAAGAACGTCTCATTCTTGAACTTCACTCTAAACTTGGCAATAAATGGGCACGTATGGCTGCACAGGTGGGTTTGTATGCATTTATTTAATCTTTTCAATTGTAATTCTTTCTGGTGATCAATTATGTTTTTGTTCATGTAGTTACCGGGAAGAAACAGATAATGAGATAAAGAATTACTGGAACACGAGAGTTAAGCGACGGCAACGAGCCGGGTTATCATTATATCCGAATGATATCCATAAACAAGGGACAGCGACGTTCCACCATAACCAATCTTATCTCTCACAACCTCCTCACAACTTATCAAATTTCTCTTCATCTCAGCAACAAAAACAGAATTTTGGGACTCCACTGTCGCTTTTTGAACCTTTGAATCTTTCATCAGCTACATCTTATCCTGCTCAGCAGAATACTGCTCATTTTATATCAACACCCATTAATGGTTTCAAGCGTTTTAGAGGTGACAACTATGGTTTTCTCTCATTCTTATTCTAATTGACGTCTTTGTTTAATCAGAATTTATCTAGTCAATTGTTACCACCTCCTTCAGTTCAGTTCAATCCTGGGAATTATGATCTTAATCAACAAACAAACTATTATGCAAAACCAATATGATTCCACGAGAGCATTGGCTCCAGATTTCTCCACGAAATTAGAGCTCCCTTCAAACCAATTGTCGCAACCAGCCTCGGATGCTGAATATCAGATTAATGATAGTTTGTCAATACGAAGCAATAGTGGATTATTAGATGCATTGATTCAAAAGCCCAGGCTATGGGTAATGGTGAGGATATGAAAGGAGAAGGATTGCCGTCTGAGCAAGAAGATAAATGCAGGAATCATGATAATGCATTAGTTGGAGATGTTCCAAGTAGTAATGGTACACCCCCATTAGGATTGCTAGGAGGACAAGAGTGGAATGATTCTAACCCTAACCATTCATCTGTCGGTAAGTATATAGTTCGGTTTCTTGTATATGATTTACAGATTCTTACTTAATTTTTAGCTTACACCACAATTAAGTTTCTCTTTGCTGATATTTCAATAATTTTTGCCATTCGTCACATTTTACTTATCACACAACTCTGTCTATTAAACACGTATCATATTATTTTAACACTCAAGTGCAGGATTCATAATTAACTTCCATCAATGATAAATTTTCAGGAGAAAAGAAAACAACCAACAGATATAGAGCTAAATTCAGCAGCTGAAGAAGACGATGATTTGTCGAATCTTCTAGATATAATTCCATCAGCAATGTTAGTTTCTGACTTTATAATGATGGTGGTGAGATTTCAAATGGACAGTCATCAGGGTAACAGATGAAGATACTGGCTTAGATATGCAGCAGTTACCTTCGTCCATAAACACGACGACCACAAACACCACCAACACAACGACAACCAACACCACCATTTCTATGAGCCATGACTGGACTACTGGTGGTGGGAACAACTTGCCTGAAATGTGTTAAGGATGAATATATCTCTTCACTATGGGCATTATGGGATTATAAGTACTGAACTGTTGAAGGTTTTTTTTTTTTGGTTTGTTAAGTTTATACTTGTGAACGTTGTTTCTTTATATACATATTTGGACAGATATATATAGTTCTGCATTTAGCAAATTAGCTCAACATGGCTAGTGCTAGAATACTCAAATGGCAACTCGGAATTGTGCAGTACGATTAATCTTGATAATATTAATTACAGAAGTTTAATTATATATATCAATCTAAATTTGGTCGGCTAGAATTTGTCAATTCATTTACCATACATGATCAAACACATTATAAGCTCACACGTACCACAATTTTTCTCCCGAATCTCGCCTACTTTAGTTGTCTTGATGCTATCCTTAGCTTTTCTAATTTTGTAAAATAGCACAAGAAAAATTCAGGAAAGCCATTTAAGGCTTTTTGAACTGGATATTTATGTTTCTAGAATGGTTAATTGTTTACTAGTTTTGAGTTCTCTATTATATTAGCTAAAGAACAAAGGGTTTTTGAAAGAATGGTTAATTGGGGATAGAAAATGGCATTGGGGATATGTGCCGGCATAGTTTTCAATGAAAACCGGCATGGTCGATGGACTACCGGCATTGAAAAACCATGCCGGCAGCTACAGTAAAATATCCCCCAATTAGTTTTTCTATCCCCAAATTAATCATTCTTTTGAAAGTAACCTGTTATAGAGGCTGATGAAATCATTAGAGGGGCTGATCCCTTATGTTAATATCTAGTTAGTTGGTTAAGAGGTGACCTTTCATCAATTAAACCTAGAAAAAAAAGTCTTTACTTCTTCTAATCATCAACAACAACAACCAAAAATCAATCTTCATCAACAAAAATTCAACAATAACCTAAAATCAATCATCATCAACAACACTTCAGAATCAATCATCACTAATAACCCTTCGATCAATCAAATCTAAAAAGAAAAAAACCTAATTCACTAATTCTAATCAACGACCCAAAATCAATCTATTGCAAATGAGATCGAAGTATGTTATTTTTTCTCAATCAAGTTCGAAAAAACGATTTCAGATTCAGTTACGGTTGGCTTTTTGGTTTTAAGAAGCCAAAGTAACTAGTTACTGATTGGATTTAGTGAGTTACGATTGGTTCCAAAAAACCAAAATATGAGTTACAGGTTGGATTTAATCGATTCTGGTTGGTCTCGAAAAACCAAAAACATGAGTTACGGTTGGATGTAATGAGCTACGGTTGGCTTCAAAAACAAAATTGATAAGGGGTTTTTGAAATTACCATCTAATGACCCTTTTTCTCTTATTATATCAGCCCCTCTAATGATTTCATCGGTCACTATAAGGCCTATTCCTATGCACATGCCAAAAAAATGGTGTTTGACATGCCAGGTGGCATGCCAAACCATTTGTGCCACTGGGGAACTAGTCTTTATCGTTGTCGATATTGTGAATATCGCTCGTTTAAAATAATAACGCTTGCGATACAATGGTTATCGCCAAGTAGTTATTCTGCAACGGCTAGTTCCCCCTATGGTTCTATATATACGCCATTTTACCTCGACAGAAAACTCACACCTGCTTCTAAAGATATTACTCCTTTATTCTCAATTTTAAGCTTCATTACAATGTCGAGATCCAATGAAGAAAGGGATATTATTATGAATAGGTTCAGGTTACAGCAAGAAAGTTATCATATGAGGTTGCAAGAAATTGACGAAGAGGAAGCTGAAGATGAGAAACTAATCGAAAATTTGATGCTTGTACATACGGGTCAAATACCAAGAGTTCCAGAGCCCAAAGAAGTATTATCAAGAAGATATACATATCGAGGGAGGGAATTTTACCATCAGAAGCTCATGCACGATTATTCTCTTCCCAATTGTGTGTACTCTGATCGAGATTTTCAAGGTCGATTTCGCACGCCTCGTCACCGGTGAAAAGATTATTGAAGAGCTTTGTCGAGTGGAACCTCAATTCAATTATCAGTTTGATGCCTTTGAATATTAGAGGTCATAGTCCCGAACAAAAAGTTACTTGGCTTTAAGGATTCTAGGTTATGGCACTCGGCGGATGCGAATGATGAGTACTTCGTATAGGTACAACAACTTCTTACACTTACCTTTCATTGTTACGTGAAGTAATGATTAATCATTTTGGTCCAACATATTTACGAAAACCAAACGAAGATGTTAGACAACTATTAAGGGAGAATGAGGAAAGGAGATTCCAGGGAATGCTAGGTAGTCTCGATTGTATGCATTAGGTATGGCATGGATGCCCTTTATTATTGGTCAATATAAAGGTCATTATCCAAAACCAACGGTTATCCTAGAAGCTGCTTCTTACGATTGTTGGATATGGCACGCTTTTTTGGTCTTAGGGTTCACAAAATGATATTAATGTTTTGCACAAGTCGCCTTTGTTTGAAGATTTGAAGTATGGAATTTCTCCATCTGGTCAGTTTCATGATCAACGGCCATCGGTACACTCATGGCTATTATCTTGCGGATGGTATCTACCCAAAATGGTCCACCTTGGTTTAATGCTACCGTCGGCCTCTGCGGGGTGCATTGGGTCGTTCATACAGATATTTTAACGATGCCCAAATGGCACGAGGAAGGATGTGGAACGCGCTTTTGGAATTTTGAAGAGGAAGTTCGCTATCATTTGTGGCCCATATCGTGGGTTGAGTCCTCGTGAAATGCAGCAATACTATGCTCACTTGCATAATTCTTCATAACATGGTAATTCGGGAAACCCCGTGATTCAGATTGGATTAACTATGATGATGAAGATTTGAGGCCGGAGATTCGACACGAAAAAGAGGCCTCCTCGCAAGGAATTATGGTCAAATGACTAACTACATTGAAAGTAATTTGTATGACCAGTTAAGAGATGATTTGAGATTGAATCTTTGGGCGAGCATGGAAAATGATTTTATGTATTTTCTTTAGTTTAAGTTATGTCATTTATTTTTAATGTTTTAGCTTAAGTCTAAGTTATGTTATATTATTTTTCTAATTAATTGGAATGTTATAATAAACTTCGACATTTTATTTCAAAGTCATGATAAACTTCAACATTTCATTATAATAAATCTCTGCTACATTAAACTAGTACATTAATCATGTAGAGGAATTATTTCATCAAACTCATCATCAGTTCCATCCTCATCATCATCTTCATCACGGTTGTTAGTAAATCCGACTTGCTTTTCAATCGTGCTTGAATCTGTCAAATTCGATTTGCCACGAGATGTTTTGTTGGGCATTCATAATTGAGGTGTTAGCTTGAAGAATGTTATGCTTGTCATAGTCAAACTGGAATTTTCTTGAGAAAGACTGACTTTTCTTACTCTCCCGGGTTTTGAATTTTCCTTTGAATGGATCTTTCCTTCGACACGGTCTTTTGATAATCCATAAACTCCGCCATGTTAAATCCTACGGAACTCCCTCCTTCTTGAGCTAATTTTCTAGCCGGTTTGCCCGATTCCTCCGGGAAGTTTTCCCTTATTATTACCATCAACATAATTATTGAAAACTACGTTGGAATTTGAGCTTGTAGGGGTATCTCGGTGAAGAATTTGATGGACCTTGTGAAAATGGTGAAGAATTTGGTGTTGAGGGAGAAGAATTATATGGTGACTTTCGGGTACTATTTGATTATTTGCTAAGTAATCGGGATTATATTTGTTCAAACCTTCAAAATATGATAACAACTTTCGAAAGCAAATTATTTTACCATGTTTTCGTTGCCCAATCTGTCACGAACCTCTCTTTCAAAATCAACATCAGTCGACCACTTTGTCATTTCCTTTTCTTGGCTTGCATTATCAATGCACCATAATAGCTACTTCCTGGTTGATTACAATGAAGTGTTCGACAATCCTTTTGCATCACGACCATTGATGTTCATGGTTTTGTTCTTCATATTTTTGAAATATATTATCCCACATGGTGTTACCATGTTGTTGTGCACCACCGATACAATCTTGGGTAAAAAAAAAACATAATTACGACAAATACATTCATCTTCTATCATGTTGTATTTTGCACCACGGACTCGGTTCTTCTTACCTTTGCCTTGAGTTTCTGCTTGTGAATCCATTTTACAAGAAAATATAATTGTAGAGGAGTTGTGATAGTTTTAGATTTGAAAAAGATTGAGAAATTAAGAAATTCTAGAGATTTAGAATTTTTGGTGTGAGTTGATATGAGTTTGAAATCGTATTTATAGAGGGGGAAATTGTAGCCGTTAGATGATGATCGCCGGGCCGATTATCATACTAGCGAGCGATATCTTGGATTTGTCCGCTGGCGATTGGAAGACCATCGGCGGTTTGCGACCATCGAGCGACCAAGACTCTATCGCTCGCCGGAGACTCATCGTGTATGCCTATATGCCAGAAATAACATATTGACATATGAGTTTGGCAGTTTGGCATACCCATAGTGGGTGCATATATATGCCAAATATCATATTTTGGCATGTGCATAGGAAGAGGCCTAACAGGTTACTTTTGAAAACCAATTTTTTTTTCCCGAGTAATCGCATCTTATTCCCTCTATTCCGAAATTGTGCAATAGTCCTAGAGTAGAGGCTAACATTTTGGGACTTGAAATGAAAGGCTCATTAATATGTTACGTTTAGCTTTTTTTTTTTTTTTGATCGGCTACGTTTAGCTGTTTTCACTTCGCACTGGACGTGCACTCATAGGAAATGCATGAGCATAAATAGAGAGGTAAAATTTGCATTTTAATATTAGTTCGCACCATCCATTAATTCATCCTTTCGTACATAATAATCATCACCTTGCCTTTCCATAAAGGTACACAGTTATCATCGGAAGGTAGTATTTGGCATTCACGCTTGAGTATGGTTCTCGTTCTCTAGTTAAGGGCCGGGCCATACGGTTTCGTATTTGTTTCTGTGGTTGGGGGCCTTGTTTGCCTCCTTAAGTCCTTGGTGTAATAATGGTTCTTTTGTAACAAAATGCAGATCAATATATGTAACTAGGTCTGACCTTATTGGCTTTGATTAGATAACTTTCGGATTAAATAAGTTACTGATTTTCATTAATCATCATCCAATATTTGTCAAAAAAGATGATAACGAAAAACGAAAAAGCCAACTGCATCAATATTAGCATGCCTAGCTAAGGCATCAATCATCACTCTGAAATCGATCAGTTTCTTTACTGCCAATGATGACAAGCGTATATATGTGTGAATACAAACTACTAGTTTGGATTCTTTGGAAGTTTTATGGATCTTACAAAAGTGCCAAGTTTTATGGATCTTACAAAAGTGCCATCTTTTGAAGAGTTGAAAAAGGAAACTACGGACAAAAACAATCAGCATTAAATTCATTTGTAAGAAAACGGACAGGGCCGGCCCTGAGATTTTACTACCCCAAAGCCAAATTAAAATATAGGAAATACCAATTAGTCATAGGAATAATATATTAGAGTTAGTTTGGTCCAATTGACCAAGTCAACTGTCTGTTCGGTCCTTTTTTAAAATATACTAGATTTTGTACCCGTGCTACGCACCGGACGGACTCCAAAACTGTCCACTATCATTTTTTTTCTCCTTTTAACCATATTTTTGGTCGGTGTGATGTGGCTTCACCTCGCCCCGTCGTGCATTTTTGATTTGGTGTTGAGAGGTTTCGCCCCACCACGTCGCGATATATTTTTGATTTGGTGTGGCTCGGCTTCGCCCAGGATTTTTGATTTGGTGTGTCTCGGCTTCATGGAGCCCAGTCGCTTAAGATCTTTGATTTGATGTGTCTCGGCTTCGCCTCGCCTCGTCCCGATGCACGCAAATTTAGGATTTTTGATTTGGTGTGGCTCGGCTTCGCCTCGCCTTGTCCCGATGCATTTTTGATTTGCTGTCCGAGCTTACAGCTATTGTAGGCAGCTGATTCCTATAGCTCCAAATCGGGTGCCACTATCATGGGCCTTACTAAACTTGATCAGTGTTGCCTGTTGCCAAATCGGGTTCAGCTCCACCTTTTCTTGCTAAAAACACACCAATTTATTAAGCAATCAAAGAGTTACAGATTTCCTTAAGGTTCTCCTTCCTAATAAGATAGTTTAAAAAGGAAGGAAAAGAGACCCAAAGACCCTTAAGATCAAGTTTTCTAGCCCGACGTGCAAGCCGGTCTGCTAGTTGATTGTTCACACGCTTTACATACACTAACTTAAACGACAAAGAACTAGAAATTAAACTCCGACAATGCTCAACAAGGTCACTACTTCTCCAAGCAATATTTGTGTTGGCACCATTACTGAACTGCACAAGCTGAAAACAGTCAGTGACAAAGACGACTTTGGTAAGATGCATCTCCTTTGCCCAAGAGATAGCCAAAATGAGTGCATTTGCTTGGCCCAACTGCATCTGACATCAAACCATAGTCCGAACGACATCTTTTTACATTTCCTGCAGTGTTACACCAAATAATACCCAAACCCATATTATAATGTTTAAAGGAGCCATCAATAAACATAAAATGATCTACATCAGTACTAGGGATCTTGATAACCACAGTAGGAGAAACAAAAGCATGAGACTTAGGAGAAATATAAGTATTAATCATTCTCTTTATGTCCAAAATAATCTTATTCATATCTAAAGAGGCCTTCTTGAATATCACTTCACATCTGATTTTCCAGACACACCATAAGACTATGCCACCAATGCTAGGCCAAGACACATTAAATGGGGAAGCCCCTAAAGCATCATCATGCCAAAACAGAAATTAGTCATCAATCCAGTCTAGTTCAAAAGTTGATCAAGTCTTGGAAAGAGAGACCAAACCATATATGTTTAACCACTTCACAGTCAATAAAAAGGTGCATGAGGGTTTCTCATATCTCACGGCAAAGAGGACAAAGATCATCAACTTCAGGAGTTATAAGACCTAAGCATGGTGTTAATCGGAAGCATGTACACGCAAATATTTTCCACAAGAAAAACTTAATTTTGGGCAAGCAACAATATCCCGCACTTTCTTCCGGAAAGCGTAATCGGTAGTGACGAAGCAGTCATTCACATAAACTCGTAAGCAGACTTAATGGTAAACTTTCCATTACTAGTGTGCGCCACATTAAGGAGTCATTCGAAGAAGGTTTAGTCTAATTGTCTTAATCCTAGTAACATCCTCTACTTGAGAACAAAGTTGAAAGCAAACTATCATTGCAACTACCATTTTGAATATCAAAAATGCTCATTAACAAACACAAATTCACTATGAGAAGGTTGTGCAGGCTTTGGAGGATGCAAATTTCCGGGAATCCGGTTAGAAGACCAAATACGAGGTAAGAAACTCCATCATTAATTTTTATGATCGAATTAGCTTTAATAAATTGTACTCCATTTACAATACCTTTCCATATTAAGAAGAGGAATCGGCCGCTTTGTCAATCTCTAACAAGTTCGATTAGGTAAATATTTATCTTTCATAAAACGAAATTAAGAAATTATGATTCTTTCCAATCCTCCAACAAGCTTCTTGATAAAAACTCGATTCATAGCATAAGTGTTTCAAAACCTAAACCACCATTTAATTTGGACCTACCTATATCCCCCAGAATGAAAATATGCAGCTCTTTGGGATTCTTTTAGACCACCAGAAATTTCTCAATGGAATCAATTTTAGAGGTAATGGTCTTCGGAAGAGGGAAACATGCCATATGATAAAACTAAGCTAGACAACACATGCTTAGTAACAACCGTTCTCCTACCACATTGAGATTAGTCTTTTTTGTGTTACTTAATCTAGAGTATAGGTTATCGATAAGAAAGTTAAAAGATCTGGTTTTATCTTTCCCAACAAAAAGGGGAGTCCCTAGATACCTTTCAGAATTACTAAGGAATTTCATCTTAAGAGTTTTAGCCAAAATTTTAATATGTTTATGATGCATTTTCTTGCTAGTTATAAAGCAGACTTCTCAAAATTTATTGCACGACTGAAGCACGAGCAAAGGTATCAATAATCTTGAGGAGGTTCTTCGCATAAGAGACAGAAGCCTTGCAAAACAGCATACAATCGTCAGCAAAAAAAAAAGATGAGAGATAGAAGGGCTGTCCTTTTTAAATGTAAGGGTTCAGCTCAACCTACAACAAACCATTACGGATTTATAAGTTGGCATTTAGTTATTGGGAGTGCCCATGCTAAAGAAGTCAAACCTGATTAACCGCCGGAGGGATGTTGGCAATGGCCAATATATCTTGAAGCTTCCACAACTAATTTTTTCCCCTGTAATCCACGTAAAAAACTAAGAAGTAGTTGCCCTAAGAGCAACCACAGTTCATTTAGTACAACTAAAAATTTGGTCGAGAAACTAAGCGCATCTAACGGACTAAAGACCAAAACTAGACTAAACCAAAAACCAAACCATATTTGGTCTTTAGTCGGTTTTGTCGAGCGTAATTTAACCACGCCACCGTGAGACGAAAATACAAGTTGCGCCTGAGTGGCGGAGTTATTATTTGCACGGTGAGGCGTATGTAGAGTTGCGCTGTGTGAAGCGTAATTTTAAAAAATACGCTGACGGGACGGTATTTTAATTTGCGTACGTCACAGCACTTAACATTTAAGTTGCGCCCCATCGGGCGCAGTGAAAATACGCCTGTCCACTTAATGAGGCGCAAATATAGAGTACGCCCCATATGTGTGAACAAAGTTTGAAGTTTTGGTTTTTATTTTTGTTTTTGTTTTTTCTTTACCGACCATCATAAATTTGAAAGTTTTGGATTTTTTTTTTCCATCAGGCGCAACTTTAAATTGCGCCTCATCAGGCGATATTTTAAATTACACCCATCAAGCGTGATTTCAAATTGCGCCCCATACCAAACGCAAATTTAAACTACGTCCCATATGCGTTACTTAAACTTACGTCCACCTTGACGCATTTTATACCTACGCCCCATATCGACGAACTTTTACATCCGCTCCACCAAATTTACTCCCACCACTTAGTAACGTCTCACCACGGACTAAACCCATTTTTTTAGTTTTTTTTTTGGTTTTTAGTTCTAGTATAGTCTTATGACTGCAGTTGCTCCAAGGTGCCAGTCTTCACAGTGAAGTCCCTAGTTATCCAATCTCAAATGAAACTCATACAAATATTTAATGATATAAATCTTGCTTGCGATATTGTGCAAGTCTTATATATTAATTATTAAATAATCCATCCAAATTCATGTAGCAGTTTGGCCACAGACACTGGTACAGTATACCAAGGTCGACTGCCAGGTACTTGTGCACAGGCCGTGACGTGTATAGACAAACTAATGATGCCAAACGTTAACACACCATGATATGAAAGAGATTAGTGCTCACAAACTTCTAGAATCTCACATGGCAAGGCAATTATTTCTACCAATTAAATCAAGAAAAAATATACACAAAATTGGTCAATTAACCCAATAACGACAATTCCTGGGTGAAAAGACATGTAAAATTTGATACTGTTTAAATGGAGGAGAATGTAAAAATAGCCAGGATGTAAACAGTTTCATCCTACCCATTTTCAAATATTTTTTTCTTATTTTTAATTTACATCGGGATGCATCCAGTTTCACCCTCGCTATTTTTTAAGTTTAAGCCAGGATGAATCCAGATTCATTCTTGCTATTTCTTTGGTGTCCATTTCACCCATACTAATTTTTACTCGTCCATTAGAACCATGTTTTTCTTGTAAAAGGAGAAGGAGACAGAAAATAGGGAGAAGAAGGAGAGACAAATTCTATTCATCAGTACAACAGATAAACATATAGAGCATCTATTTATAGGGCTAGACACAAGGGCATCCCAGTAATAAACGAGAGTTACCCTAGATATTCTTAACATAATTACACGTTTATAACACTCCCCCCCGATGACATTGTGTCTAAGCTAATACCTCGTTAAAACCTTGTCAAAGGAAATTCCAAAAGGACAAACCTCGATCGAAGGAAAAAGAGTACAATTGAGAAAACTTAGAAAAGATTTGGACATGTATATGTTGCCTCATTAAAACCTTAGCAAGGAAAACCCAGTGGGAAAAACCTTGATGAAGGAAAAAGAGTACAACGTGATAGTCCAGTAAAATACCTTTTTAATTTGATACTCCCCCTGATAAGCACTTCAGTTAAATCTTGGCTTGCAAATCTTCACGTCGTGATTTCCCAATTTCGATGAACAAATTTCTTGAACGCTGGAGATAGCAATGCTTTCATGAGAAATTTGCCAGTTGATGAAGTCTTCTTTCGTGTTAGTCTTCTAATAGTAGTGTCCTCGAGTTTGCATGCTTCTTTCAAATACATTAAGTACTTGTGTCTTGGATTGCTGATTGCTTGGAGATGATTTGCAGAAATAGTTGATGTAGTTTCTTCAACAAAGTGCCAATATATGAATACCTTATCATACGTGAACAAAAATCGTATTTGTTAGAAGGAAATCCAAATTCTTAGGAGATGATTAAGTTGATTTATTTTAATCAAATGTGGGAATCCACTATACAACCAAAATTTATACAACTCCCCCTTGGATGACTATCATGTTGAATTAATTAAATTGCCTCACTAAAACCTTTCCAATAAAAACCCAATGGGGAAAAATTTCGACGAAGGAAAAAGAGCACAATATCAACATTTTAAATGAAAACCAAATGTCAACAAGATGTTGCCTCGTTAAAACCTTGTCAGGAAAACCACTTTGGATAAAAACTGAAATGAAGGGAAAAGAGTACAACTTTTGACATAAATATGGATGCTAACTCAACTATATGAGTATTATAGAAGCACCAAAATCATAATTGTAGTCTATATTATAGACAAGTTTAAGCAAGCATAATATTTTAACTGCAGATTTAAGAAAATTGATACGTATGCTGCTAAAGCGTGGATTTTTGTGTTTTTAAAGACTCCTCAAGAGACCTATAAAGTTGATATCATCAACTAATTAATCCGTATTTTTGGTTTGTACCAAATTTTTAAAAACACAGAACGGATTGATAAACCTAATATAATCGAGTCAGGTGGCTACCTGGATATGTTCCCAACCACATTCTTGTGTAAATGCAAATACGAGTCCTTCAAGGACTACCACGCCAAAAGCATCATACATGGAGAACAAAAATTTATCGAATCAATCCTATGGTCTAAGAAAAAATATAACCCTCAAATCGTTTATACAACGAACAAATTTCTCTTATAACACATTATGAACACACCAACATGTAAGTAATATAGGCTTGGAAATTTTAAGGTGTTAAGTCTTGGACCCCAAAAATGCATTAATCGAGAAATTAATCCAAATTAATTTGGATTGTATGCCAACCAATCACATATGTCGATATTTATCTGCAGAGGGGTTTACAACCACCATCTTTATTATTTCAGTAGCTTCTTTAAATGAATATTCAACAATTAATTACGATCCCACACAATTCTCAAGCATATGCATATCTCTAGGAAAAAAAAATCACAGAATTGTTGGTACCAGTTCCCATGGGCATTATAATATCCTCCTCTTAGTTTCAAAAAAATGAGGAGATAATAACTTTGAGAATGTGAATCGCGTTTTTCGTACACTCAATTGAAGCACTACCAGTAGCCTCTTACGGAATGCTACTTATTTTACTAGATGTCACTGGATTCTCCTCTTAAAAGGAAAAAGCTTATATAAAAGCATATGAGACATTTCATGCCAATCATATAATGACAGCCTTTATTGTTTTGATCATGATGGGAGAGAAATTGATATAACATTAAAGTTAATTAACACAAGCTTAGATAGTGTATAGTCTCCCACGATTATGGCGAAATATTTTCATCTCATAAAAACGAAAACAAATTTCGTAAAAAAGTATTATCCGATTAATTCGAGGACATATACTTATAAAAATGTTAACAATACCAGGTTGGATAGTAGATACTGACTCTAAAAGCCATATACAAATATTCCCAAAATTGTAATCTACTTGAGATACAAATTAAACATCAACCATGGATTTGATTGGTTACTGCCATACAAATAAAATAATTCTCCAGGAAAAATAAAAATCATGACCAATACGGTCAACGAGATAATAAAATCAAAATTATAGACACTTTTGCTATCAAAAGAAAATGATTTAGATCAATTTAATCACTCGGGGACTAATGATATAGGCTAACAAGCCGGGTGCGCACCCTTTGATCGGTCATTTGTGTCCATCCATATTCCAACTATAAGCGGAACAGTCCGAATTTTTGAGATTTACTATAAGGAAAAGAAAATTGCTCAATGTCCCTCAAGAATGCAGCAATTCCTCTTTAAATTGGTGTTTGTAATAATATCACAAAAACGATACTATATCCTTTTAGGATTTGTCGGAAAAAACCAAAGGTTTGTATGATTCTTTTTAAGAAAATAAAGAAATCAATTTCGTTATTGAATTTAGAAAAATCCATGGTTTCCGGTAAGAAATAGAAACCAACGATATTGGTGGAAAGAACCGAACTATATTAGAATTTCATACTAGAGATAGAGAAAACCAATACCAGTTTGTTTGTACGATTCATGAAAATCGTATCGACGGAGAAAGAAAGAGAAAGAAAAAATTGTCATATTATCGCATAGGGCGGATCCACTTTGTGGTTAAACAAATGCTTTCTTATAAAGGGATAGAAACCGGATAAAAAAAAATCACATGATCTTCATCTAATGGACGAAGATACCAAACTTAATTGGTCGAGGTTTCTCAACCATGCACGTGATTAATTACCGTAAAGATAAATAAATTGCGATAACACCAATCTTTGGTGATTACGGTTTCATGAAAGGAATAGAAACTATAGACGATCTTGTGATGTTTTTATTTCTTCTTTTCTTTTCTCCATGAATAAGAATTAGATAAGAAAGGAGATCAAACTTTTTATTAAAAATATCACCCATATCCCATAATTATAGATTAGACCATATCTTTTTAGGATTAAACAATAGATTTAAAGTACCCAAAAACTTTGAGAGTGACCATAATCGAGTGGTCGGTACAAGGAAAATATAAATCCATTGTAGGAAAATAATCCATGATACTCACATCATATAGGAAAAAGTGTAAGAAATATGCCAGTGGCGGTAGCAACCGTTCTTATTCATCACATCATCAAGTATAAGATTTCTTGTTAAAAAGATAGAAATCTTTATTGCCATCTTTTAAAGATCGACTAAAAATTATTTTTTCGACACCTGAAGGACGGCCACAACTTGATGCATCACGATATCATTATAATACCTTGAATTAGATGGTATTATAACCCTAATATACGGAATGAAGATTTCATAAAAAGACAAAATAGATGAATCGTACTGGTATATAGAACTATGATATACCAGAGAGAAAAGAATAATAAAAAATTACGAATCATTAGAACAAAATCCAACAAACTAAAAATTTAGTTGTCAATAAACTTATGTATACAGCCGGTAAAGTGATTGTTATCATCATCACTTATTTAATTCGTGAGTGAGGATACGGATGCACTCTCTATGAGATTGTTCTTTACCTTACATACCTAGGACAAAACCATGGAAACTAAGTTAGAATCCCATTGATAAATTATTGAAGAAAAAAAAAATCAATTCAAAAGGGTTAGATAGGGATCGTAATTAATCTTTCTTTGCTCATATTGGTGGATCAACGTGCATGATAACGTCTTGTAAAAGGAGAAGGAGACAGAAAATAGGAAGAAGAAGGAGAGACAAATTCTATTCATTAGTACAATAGACAAACATATAGAGCCTCTATTTATAGGGCTAGACACAAGGGCATCCCAGTAATAAACGAGATTTACCCTAGATATTCTTAACATAATTACATGTTTATAACAGTTTTAAAATTATTTGGGCAATTGACCCAATTTCTTAAAAATATATGACGATGCCATTGTTGCCAGACTTGGTTACATATCCTAGGATATGACCCGTGTCGTTACCGCTTGTTCACGTTAGAGTCACTACCTCACATCACAATAAGTACAAATGTTTTGCCATTTATGTTGCTTTGCCGTTAGTTTTTTTTTTTAAGCAAACAACTGAATATATTATAGATTAGTGAACTCTACCCAATATATTTGAAAGCCATACGGTGGAGTTTTCCAAAACATAGTGTTGTTGGTTTTTTAGACCAACTAGCCAATGCATGGGCACCTTCATTACAAGATTTAGGAAGGAATAAAAAGTTACAATGAGGAACTGAATTAGTATAACTTCTTGAATATCTCTGAATCTTGCATTTGTCATTGAAGTTCCTTCAAATTTTCCATCGGAGAGACGAGTCATAAGATCTTTTGCATCGCTTTGTATTACCAAGTGAGTATTCTTCATGTCTATTGCCTTTCTCAAACAAGACCAGATGGCGAACACTTTCCCTTCTTCTGATGAAAACATGAGAACTGAGATTGCTGCTGCATAAAGGCATTTCCCTAAATCATTTCTAACCAGAAACCCAGTACTACCATTAAGAGAATTCAAATCCCACCATGCATCAATAGTAATGGAAGTCCATCCTATCGGGGGAGGTGACCAATGGGTAGGCAAAGGAATCTAAACAGGCAAAAGATATGGGGAAATAGTAACAAGACAAGGGGTATATTTCATGGATATAGCTCTTCTAAGCACTAGTAATTCTTGTTTCTGAGCAAATAAGACAAGGTTCCTACTAGACCATATAGACCACATAATGTTATCAAGGAGCATTATCACTATCATTATTTTCGGAGTATGAGCCTATAGCAAACCAGTAGCATAACCAATCATGAAGATTAAAGTTCCTAAAAAAATCAGTTCTAATGTGCAAGCTAGAAACAAACCAAACATGACTCACAACAGGACAAGTAACCAGAGCATGCATAAGAGACTCTTCTGCATCGCCACATAGAGGACATAAATTTGACTCAATGTGCATTTGTTGTGAAAGGACACTTCTAACAGGAATATCATTGCAAGTACATTTCCAAACAAAAAGTTGGACTCTTGCAGGAACTTTTAGAGACCAAATACGCATCCAATAGGTTTTATCAGCATGGACTCTAGGACCTCTAAAACACATATAAGCTGACTTAGATGAGAATTTCCCATTTTTAGTCAAATCCCAAGCCCTCCTATCAGGAGTTGTCACATGGCTCAAAGGGATCGAGGCAATCTTCTGACAAGAAGACTGATTAAAGTGATGCTGTAACTTTACAATATCCCAAGATCGGTGTCGGGTCAATGAAATCATCACAATGATCAAAGAAAGGTCGGGGATTGTGTTAGGCCTTGGGACAACCTTACCCCGAGAAGGTATCCAATTATCACACCGTGTATCAATAAATTTATCATCGCCCACAATCCAAAAATAAATGGCTTAATTTTTTCCTTTATAGCAAACATGCACTTCCAGGCCCAGGAAGCAGTCGGTGGGCATTTAGCATTTAAGAAATCACAGTTGGGAAAATATTTTGCTTTGAACACACTACCTAACAAAGTATCCACATTCTCAGCAAGTCTCCAAGCATTTCTTGCTAACATGGCAAGATTGTTCAATTCAGCTTTCCAAAACCTAATCCACCTTCAGATTCGGGTTTACACATATTATCCCATGCTATCAAACGAATCTTCCTATCATTAGGATCAGAGATATTCACCCCACCAAAATTTTGTTAAGATGAGAGTCCATCTTATGACACAGATTTTTAGGGATTAAAAAGGAAGCGATAAAGAGGAATAGATTGGCCAACATTTTTAACTAACGTTGATCTTCTGCTTGTGCAAGAGGACTATTAGACCCGGTTTAACGATTTAGCATCAGTAGCATTTAAAATTCCCATGTGGGTTTTGGTTTTGATCTCGGGAAAGTAATAGGGTCTCTAAATATTTTCACCCAGAGACTTTGGTTTTTAATTCCCAAGATATTACTTAGACGAGTTCTATCCCTATTATCAGTTTTCCACTAAAAAGGATGCAGATTTTTCAAAGTTAATTTCTGTCACGAAAGCAACCCAATACTTATGCAAACAATCCTTAATTTTAACAAAATCATTATCGGTGGCATGAGAGAAAATAAAACTATCATCAGCAAATAGCAAATGTGTAATAGGAGGGGCGGACTTGCAAACCTTGACACCATGGATAACATCAGAAGCCTCCAGGAAAGACATATGGGCCGAAAAAGCTTCAGCACATAAGATATATAAGTAAGGGGATATAGGATCACCTTGTCGAAGTCCTCTTTCAGGTTTAAAGTGGCCAATAGGAGAACCGTTAAGCATAATGGAATATGAGACAATTGACAAACAATTCATAATGAGATTACACCATTTAGTATCAAAACCTATTTTAGCCTTGACTTTAGCAAGAAAAGACCATTCAAGTTTATCATAAGCCTTCGACATATCAAGTTTAATAGCAGCCAAATTCATTTTTCCTTTTTCCTTTTTCCTTTCTAACTTTATGAACAAGTTCATGGGCAAGTAAGACATTATCTGAGATTTGTCTTTTCAGAACAAAAGCACTATGGTTAAGGGAAATCAATTTATCCATCAACGGTTTGATCCTATTTGCCAAGGTTTTGGATACCACTTTATAAACAAAGTTACAAAGTCCGATAGGTCTAAATTGATGGACCATATCGGGCATTGGAACTTTAGGATAAGATCTATGTTTGTATGGTTGAACGAGTTAAGATATGACCATATGAAAGAATTCTTTCACCATACTAACAACATTAGGGCCAACAATGCTCCAATAAGTTTTGAAAGAATTGCCCAAGTAAAACCATCAGGACCAGGGACTTTTCTACCACCCATTTGAAAAGCAACAAATTTAATTTCTTCATCAGAAATAGGGGCATTTAGTATAACATTATCTTGCAAGTTGATTTTGCAGTTAGTTTGATAATAAAATAGACATCACGGTAGACGAAAAAACTCGCTATCTTTTCGATTCCAAGAAATGCAAATTGCACTTTGATCCTATTATGGTAAATAAGAGTCGCATGCGTTCTAACAATGAAAAAGAAATATAGATGATCACAAAAGTCAATTTAGAACAGTGTTATTCATGTTACAAGGACCACTATCCAAGGGTTGTTGGAAGAAAACTTGTACTCAAGTTACATATAACAGCACTCTTCGTTACATGCCAACTCCATTTCACCATGAAGTGACATTTGTTTTTCATTTCTAAATATAATTTGGCGCAAATTGCAAATAACGCAAAGACAGAAAGACAAACATCTTTATCCCGTGTTCTTAGAGCGTAAATACCACACCAAAATGCCATCTTGAGTTTAAACGGCTATATCTCCAAGGAGATTCAATTTGAGATCATTTTTACCATCGTTCTTGTTCTGCAGAAGTGGGCATTCCCAAGCTGTAAATAGAGAACCAATTATTAGCTGTGAAGAACATGATACCATGCAAAAAGATATTGTTGCCATCACCATCATCTTTTTCGAATCTGAAATGTCTCTGCCTTCAACAGTATTGAACTTATGATGATGTTTCAACCACAAACATAAAGGAATCATTTTCTAACTAAATCCAAACGGCAGACCCTGCCAGCTATATAGTAACATTCTCTCTGGTCAATGAATTTAATAAATTTGGTTGTGGTTGTTTAGAAAAGAATCCTACAGCCAAATTGCATAAATTTTGCATTAATTAAAAATTTCACAAATACCCCAAAAACTTCACAAACTAAGGGGTTATTTTAAGTGGATAACTTAAAATGCACAAAGAGGTGGCAGAGACGTCATCTACAAATTAATTTCTTATAAACTTGGATCCAGGGTGGAGGTCCGAGCACGCAACTTCTAGAGAATAAAACAAAAAAAAATACCTGCCACATATCTACGGTGAAAGTCATTTAGCAAAACATAGGTTATGTTACATTACACAGCTTGGTGTTAATAGCATGGTCGATAAAAAAAAGGAAACGACATTTGTGTAGGAGGGAATTATTACCAAAACATAGGTTATGTTATCCCTGCCCATTACAGAGTTGGTGTTAATAGCATGTTGGAAAAAAAAAAAGATAAACGGTAATTGAGTAGGAGTAATTATTACCGGAACATAGGTTATAGCTTGTGTTGAAAAATCATGATGGTTTAATCATAAGGGATGTTGAAGAATCTTCTACTTGATAGTTGGCAGTCCTCTTCATTCTTGTTTGCAAGTTGCTTCTGAATTCGTAGGTTCGACAAGTTGTATCCTTGTTGTTTCTTTGTGTCCTTTGAAGCTTTTTTGCTTTAGTTCAAACTTTGCTCTTTTAATTTTCCTTGCTCATCTTTAGTTGTAAACGCCCGCACACGGCTTGTGTTCCTTTGAATCCATTCTCTTTGATCGATCAAAAAAAAAAAAAAAAGGTTATAGCTTGTGTTTCTTTAACATACGTTCCGCCAAAAACGACTACGATTGGTTGGTTGTTCTATTCCAAGATGTTGGAAGTTAAGCTCATCAATTGATTCATCTGACATAGTGATTGAGATGACGTTGTTGATAGTAACAAGTGTATTTAGTCTTTCTTGTTTTTGTTATTACGCTCTTTAATAGTTGTCCTTTCTATTTTACGTGGTTTAGATCTCCACACGTGTGTGGACATTGTTCTTGTCCAGGACTTTATTATTTATTACGATGTACGGAACCCTTGTGTGGCTATAAAAATTATGTTTCTCTCTTTTCTCAGTGTTACTATGGTATCAGACACAAATTTCGATCCAATCTCACCTTCTGCTCGATTCTGATCTCCTTCAAATCTTTAATCTTTCTTCTTCATTCTACTTCTCACAAATCCTCTTTCTTTCAATCTTTAACATCTTTCTGTTTCTGTTTTCTAGATCTATTCTTCATCTTCTAACATTCAAATCGATTCTTGATTCTTTCTTCGCAAATATTTGATCTTTTAATGGAAAATCCAACATCTCATTCAATTTTTAAAGTTCCTTTTAATCAATTGACTAGCATTGTTCCGCTCAAACTAAAAGATGATAATTTTATAATCTGGAAAGCGTCGATGTTACCTGTGATTCGAAAATTCAAGATCATGAAATATCTTGATGGCTCTTCTGAGTGTCCACCGCAATATACAACTCGTACCAATGCAAATAATGGAGTAGAGAATCCCTTATACACAGATTGGATGGATGAAGATGCCTGATTATGATGTGGAACACATCTACAATGTCTGAAGTTGTTATTACTTACTTTGCTACTGCAACTTCTTCCTATGAGCTTTGGAAAGGTATTTCTGATCGTTTTGCTCGAATTTCTTTTACTCATTCTATACAAATAAGAACAAAGCTTATGAATATCAAGAAAGGAAATTTACTACTATTCCTTACACTAATGAAATCAAGACTATTAGTGATCAATTATTTAACTCTTTTGGATCTATTATATCCGATGATGAAAATGTAGTAGTTACTTCGGAGTTGATTGAGTGCTGATTTTAATTCTTTTGCTACATCTCGTAAGAATGAGAACTCCACACATTTCAAGTCTTGAATTGCATAATTTGCTTCTCGGTGAAGAGTTGGTCATTAACAACAAAATTACAAGTTCTTCTATTGAATCCACTAATAGAGCATTCTATGTTTCTGGTTCTAACAATGGTAGAGGAAATTCAAGAGGTTTTCACAGGTTAGGTTGTAATTTTTCTTCTGGTAGAGGTTTTGGTAGAGGTGCTGGTATTCTACCTTCTCCAACAACAACAAATGCTTCTTATCCTACTTATGTTCCAAGACCTGCTTCTTTTGGGTCTACAAATATTTCTTATAGTGAAAGACCAACCTGTCAAATTTGTCACAAATATGGTCATGCTGCTGATGAATGTTGGAATAGAATGAATTTCTCATATCAAGGGAGAAATCCTCCAAGAAATCTACAATCTATGCTTGCTTCTGCAAATATTATGGGTCAAAATCCTTGGTATGTAGATTCAGGTGCAACACATCATTTGACTGCTGATGCTGCTAATATTGCTTCTACATCTACTTATGGAGGCTGTGAATCAGTTACTACTGCTAATGGTGAAGGTATGCAAATACATAAAACTGGTTCTTCTTTAGTACAAGTACCTAATACTAGCTTTACTCTCAAAGAAATTCTTTTTTTTTTTTTGCTCGATAATAATATTTTTATTGGTTACCATAAGAGTTCCAAAAAAGGTTTACAAAAATAAATCCCAATATGGACTATAAAAGTTACAAAAAAGATACAACCAAATAAAGCCCACTGAGCTTAACAACAACTATTTAAATCTATAGTAGGCTTGTTGATCATTTTCCATGGGAGATAGAAAAGATGGTATGTGAATGTAAATGATGTTTTCACCTCTGTGAAGATCAACTCCTTTTTTTGCCAGTGAATCAGCTGAAAAATTCACCTCTCTATAGATGTGTATGAATCTCTAGTTCCTGATACTTTGAAAAAATTTCCTCCACCTTGAAATAGCAAACCAAGGAATTTTCTGAGATTTAAAAGCTTCAATTATTGATTGAGAATCTGTTCTGAAGATCAGTTGGAAGAAGCCATACTGAATAGCCCACTCCCCTGGACATAAAATGGCCATAACTTCTGCATAATAGTTAGTAGCCACTCCTAAACCACCTGCCATAGCTATCACATAATCTGCATTACCGTTTCTTCCAATAAAACCAAAGCCAGCAGAACCTGGATTGCCTTTTGATGCCCCATCACAACACAGTAGTAAGTAATTCATTTCTGGCAGAGTGAAAAAGATTTCCTGGATTCTTGAACTTTATACCTTTCTGCAACTGAACCCAAATTTCTTTAACACCTGCAGATCATAGGTTGAATTCCACATTGGAGCTGACATTCTCACTTCACATTCGAATGAACTTCATGATCTTTGTTCTAAGATTGTTAGCATGAGGTTTTCATTATCATACACACATCTATTTCTCGAAACCACAATTCTTGCATAGTGATAAAGGCAATATTTCATATTTCCTTCTTTGCATGACTTTTACCTTTGCAGTTTTTTAGAACTTCATCAAAGGATTTGGGATTAATAAACTTAAACATATCACCCAACCATTTCCATATTATTTCACTAAAGTCACAATGCCATAGTATATGTTATAGGGATTCTTCATCTTTCCGCAAAACCACATGGGAGGCTAAACTAAATTTCCTTTTTCTCATGTTTTCATCTGTGGGGCGGGCGGGGTCGACTATTTTCCACACATTACTTGACAAACTAGGATGAACAGAGGAATGCCACATTTTAGTCCATTTGTGTTTTGGATATTTCTTCCTTATGCATTCCACGGATTGAAGCCACTTTGTAAAAAGTCACCAGTAATGGAGCAGTCCACACTTTTTTTATCATCTTCATTGGTTATTACTTGGAGTTCATTAACATTTATCGTTTAAGCATTTCACTTGGTAGGACCCATTCACCATCCAAAATAATATCAGCTACTTTCATTTCAGGAAATTGCAATGAAAAGGAGTTCTCTGGATATATTTCATTCAATGCTTTATCTTTTATCCATATATCTTTTCCTACTGAGATATTAAGACCATTTCCAACCAACCATCTTGAATGATTATAAACTTCATCTGCTATCCATTTCAAACCATATGGATGACTTTTTATAGTACTCAATCCATTCACCTTTTTGGTTTTGGTATTTTGCTTTGAAGAAACTTGCCATTTCATTTGTACCATTTTGTATCCTCCAGAAAAGTTTCATTAGCATTGCTTTGTTTATTATCTCCAATCTTCTTAACCCAAACCACCATCATCTATTGGAGAACAAACTAAATCCCATTTCACAGTTATCAATTTTCTGGTTGCAGGGTCACCAGTCCGAAGAAAATTTCTTATAATTCTTTCACACTCCTTCAGAACTTTTTGTGGCCATTTATAGATAGCCATATTGTAAATTAGAATGCAACATAGAATTTTTTTACAGAATCAGCCTCTTGATAGAAAGAAGTTTCACTTTCCATCCAATTTAGCTCTCTTGCATCATCTCACAAAGAAATTCTTCATGTTCCTTAGCTTCACAAAACTTAATTTCAGTCCATAAGTTTACTAGAGACAACAATTGTTTCTAACTTTCACCTCAATTTTATCACATGATAAGGATATGAGAATAGGACATACTCTTATTCAAGGTTCCAGTAGGAATGGTTTTTATCCATTACAAGGCAACATTACTTCTTGACTCCTTGACAACATTTTTCATGCAATAAAGCTACTTCAACAATATGGCACAGGAAGATTAGCTCACCCATCTTTTCAATCCCTCAGTAGACTAGCTAGGATTCTTAATATTTCAGACAAAAATCTTATTTGTACTGAATGTCAAGTTTGTAGAAGTCATAAGCAACCATTCAATATGTCTATGTCTGTAACAACATCTCCTTTACAATTACTTTACATGGATGTATGGGGTCCTGCAACTGTTCCTTCTTTAAATGGATTCAGATATTATGTTAATATCATTGATGATTACACAAAGTTTTGTTGGATTTATCCTTTAACTCTCAAGTATGATTTCAAAGATATTTTTGATACTTTCAAAGCTTATATAGAAAATCAGTTAAACTTGAACATCAAAATTATATGGACTGGATGGAGGAGGAGAATTTGTTAACAATGCTCTTAGAACTGTGTTACTCAATAGTGGTATTTCTCATGAGATTACTTGCCCTCACACAT